>CM043702.1:72293319-72300819 GCA_023935145.1 Bretschneidera sinensis | reverse complement strand
ACTTTTCTAAAGCAAAAACAACAGTTAAAAGTTCTTTTTCAGTAGTAGAATAATTTCTATGGGCATCATTCAAAGTCCTTGGAGCATAATAAATGGAATGAGACACTTTTCAAATTCTTTGACCCAAAATAGCGCCTACTACATAATCACTTGCATTGCACATTATCTCGAAAGGAACATTCAAGTCAGGAGGCTAAATAACTAGGGTAGAAGTCAATAGTTCCTTCAGATTATCAAACGCCTTTTTTACATGCTTCATCGAACTCAAAAGCCACATTCTTTTATAGCAACTTGCATAGGGGTAATGCTATGTTGGAGAAGTCCTTGATGAATCTTCGGTGAAAACCTACATGTCCAAGAAAAGAACGAACTTCCCGCACACTAGTGGGATAAGGTAAAGATTAAATAATATCAACTTTAGCTTTATCTACCTCAATTCCCCTAAATGAAACAACATGACCCAAAACTATACCTTGTTCAACCATAAAATGACATTTTTCAGAATTTAACACAAGGTTAGTTTCTATGCATCTTTGAAGAACAAGTCTAAGGTTATGCAAACAATTATCAAAGGAGTCTCCATAAATTATGAAATCATCTATAAACACTTCTATGAGATGCTCAATATAATATGAAAATATGCTAACCATACACCTTTAGAAAGTGGCTAGAGCGTTGCAAAGGCCAAAGGGCATGCGACGATATGCAAAAGTCCCAAATAGACATGTAAAAGTCATATTTTCTTGATCCTCAGGAGCAATTGCAATCTGAAAATAACCTAAATAACCATCAAAGATACAATAGTAAGAATGACCAGCTAACCTTTCAAGTATTTAATCAATAAAAGGTAAAGGGAAGTGGTCTTTGCGGGTTACAACATTTAATTTTCCATAATCTATACAAACCCGCCACCTATTCTGAACACGAGTAGGAACTAACTCATCATTATGATTTTTCACAACAGTTATTCCAGTCTTTTTAGGAACCACTTGAACTGTGCTAACCCAGTTGCTATCCGAAATAGGTTAAATCACTCAAACTTCAAGAAGTTTGAGGATCTCCTTCTTCACTATATCCATCATTGGCTGGTTCAATCTTCTTTGTGGTTGACGGGAAGGTTTTGCTCCCTCTTCAAGTAAGATACGATGGATGCATGTAGACAGGCTAATTCCTTTGATATCCGCAATTGTTCAAACAATAGCCATCTTATGCTCCTTAAGGACCTACACAAGCTTTTCTTCTAGTGGTGCACTAAGTTTACTACAGATGATCACTGGTAATGTTCCTCCGTCTCCAAGGAACACGTACTTGAGGTGACCGAGGAGACGCTTTAAATCTGGAATAGGGGCCTGCAAAATAAAGGGTAAAGGTCTCTCGTTAGAAATTGGCAACGTAATATAAGGGACATTACTTGACTATTGTAACTTCAGAAAATCATTCAACGCTGCAACAGTTTCTTGCAAATCAGTACTCAAGGCTAACTCCTCATTCGCTTTCTCAAGATGCTTACTAATAGCAACTTCCAATCCATCTTTTCCATCAAGTTCAACAACTTTCTGTGCTAAAGAATTAATCACATCAATATAATAAATAGGATTATCATCACCAGGATATTTCATGGCTTCAAAATATTGAACTTAATAATTTCACCATCAAATTCCATGGTAAGTGTGCCACTATGAACATCTATCTTAGTCTTGGATGTCTTTAAGAATGGTATTTCTACCAAAATAGGAGTAGTTTGATCACTATTCTACATATCAAGCACATAGAAATCAGCAAGGAAAACTAAATCATTAACTTGCACAAGAATATCCTTAACTACACCCTTAGGATATGCATTAGATCTATTAGCCAATTGAATCACAACACCAGTTTTATTCAAATGTCCAAGTTTCAAAGAAACATATATAGAAAATGACATGACATTGATAGAAGCTTCTAAATCTAGCATGGCCTTCTCAAATCTAGTGTCACCTATTGTACAAGAGATAGTAAACATACTTGGATCTTAGCACTTCGCAAGGAGTTTTCTTTGAATAACTATAGAAATATTCTCCCCTACTCTCACCTTCTCACATCCTTTAAGTTTCTGTTTCCTCTTAATTGTATACAGTTCTTTCAGGAATTTAGTATAATGAGGTACTTGTTTAATAGTATCTAAAAGTAGAATATTTACCTCGCATCTATGAAAAGTCTCATATAAATCTTTATTTTGCTCATCTTTTCTAGATTCTGCTAAAGCATGAGGAAAATGAGGTACTAGTTTATAATCAGAAAGAGGCTGAAACTTATGCATAGGTACGTCATTGTCATTGGGAACGTTCTTGTCTACAACAACATTTTTTTCTTTCTCTTGCTTTGACGATGCATGGGCTGCCTTTACTAGAATCTCAACCTCTTTACCACTTCTCAAAATGATTGCACTTGCATTTTCTCTTAGATTTACTATCATTTGAGAGGGTAATTTCTCCGAACTTTGTGCCTCTAGCCGACTAATTGCGGTTGCCATCTGGCCTATCTGATTATCCAAACTTTGAATACTGGCCCTCGCCTCATGTTAAAATTGTTTTGTCTTCTGTTGAAATTGCAAAGTATTAGAGGCAAGAGACTTAACAATATCTTCTAAAGACATACTAGAATTAGAAGTTTGGCTCGGTTGTTGTCTAGAAGGTCTGGCTGCTTATATTGCTGGCAACTTGGGCGGTTTTGAGTCGCAGGCTGATTTACTTTTGGATTTCCATAGCTAAGATTGGGGTGATCCCTCCATCCCGGGTTATACATGCTCAAATAGGGATCATACTTCATTTCAGTTGTCCAGGAAAACCACCCCCCACATTCACTTAATCAATGGGCTCATTGATGAGTGAAAAATATTGCATATTTTGGCCACTTAATTTACATTTTTTAGCTTAAGAATTTGTTACTTTGAGTTGTTTTCATTGTTTTTCAGGTTTACAAGCACCAAGAAAGGAGTTTCATTAAATTGCCAGAATTGTCTATACAGATCAATCATCTTTGAAAATTAAACTGTATTGATTCAAGAAGAACCAGGATATGAGCCATATATGCTTAGAAAGATCCAGAAGTCTATTTTCTGGAGAATTTTACGGCTCATAAAAATGATTTTTCTACAGAAAGTTATGGCCATTTTAGTAGACAAAGGTCAAGCTGTGCGGGCTGTTCGGGATTTCAGCGTGAGCAGAAGTTTTGAAGGGCATGTAAAGGCTTAAATCCCACATCCCACATCGGTTGGAAGCACATTTATATATCCCACATCCCACATTGGATTGGAAACACATTGTACTCGTGGTATTTGCCTATATAAGACCCACTCCACTTCATCATTCAATGTGCAATTCCTGAGCCACTTTGGTACAAACCGGTGGACCGTCTGCTAGCATTCTGGTAGACCCCAAAGGCTTTGCTACCACGAGGGGAAGCGCCGCCCAACAGCAAGTGGAATTTCTCCCTTGTATAGTAAATATTTCTTTTCATTTTGTTTTTATTTAGTTTAAATGTTTAGCACTTTTATTATGAACTGTAGTTTCATAATTATGATAGGCTAAAATCTTCAAACTAAGGTTGAAGATGAAGCCTCGCCGTTGTTTGGCATAATAGTTTCAAATTTGTTTATACAATTATGATGTTTTTTAGTATAAACGTTCTGTCAATTATTTGAGTAAAATCTTATGATTGATTGCGTTTAAATTGTTCTGTTGGATATTCCTTGTGTTTCATCTGATGGATACATCAAATTGTTTTTGATTAAATTGGATTTCCTTTGTGATTTATTAAAAGTGGATACATTGGATGCTTTTGGTTTAATTGGGATATTTGTTGTTTTTTGTCTTAAGTTGGATTCATGGAATGTTTTGATAGGCTATTTTTACATGAAGAAATATGCTTAGCTTTGGTGGGGTGGATTCATAAACCTTAGTGTTTTTATCATTAGTTTTTAAATCAATTTAATTTAAGTTTATATTTCTTTTGCAACATATAATTACAAATTTGGAACTAGGTTAAAATAGACTTAGTTTAGATAAAAATATATTTTCACAATGCAATTCCCTGTGGATTCGACCTTGCACTTGCACACACTATATTGCAAACGACTCGTGCGCTTGCGAGTAATTTAAAACTCACAACAAGTTTTTGGCGCCGTTGCTGGGGATTTGTTTGGTTTGTGAAAAAAAATTTTGTCTGAATTAATTTTGTTTTTCTACTAGCTAGTTAGCAATTTTTTTTTTAAAAAAAAAATGTGGATGAATCCAGCGCCGGTTTCACAGTCTTTAAATGACACCATTAAGGAGTACATGAAAATGACTGACCAGTCCATCAATGCTGCCAACACAGTCAATGTTGATAGCTGTTCCATCTGTGCTAGTCCTATGCATTTAGCACAGAATTGTCCCTCAATGCCGGCTTTTGCTGAGTATCCCATGGAACAAATGAATGCTTTCAATGACTGTTATTGGCAATCCAATGGATTTTACTCCGAAACATATAATCCAGGGTGGTGGAACCACTCTAATTTTTCATGGACACATAACCAACTGAGGAATCAGGGAGGAACCTCTTATCAAGCTCACAATCAATACCCTCCCAAATTTCCACCACTTGTTCCAAATTATAGTCACTCAGCCTATCCAGCACCATTACCTGCTTACCAAGCACCCATTCAAACACCAGCACCAGTTTCACAGTCACTTGAGGACACCCTTAAAGAGTACATGAAAATAACTAGCCAATCCATGAGCGAAGTGATGAGTTCAACAATAGAAAACACCCAAGCGATTGCCAAGCTAGAGAATCAAATGGATCAAATCGCAAGTTACGTGGGTGAAGGAGAAAATAGAAAGTTCCCCAGTCAACCTGAGCCTAACCCAAATGAACAGTTTGCGGTGGGAAATTCAACAACTCCTATGCACGGGCAAGAACAAGTGCAATCGATTGTCCTATTGAGGTCTGGGAGACAATTGGACAATCAAGTGGAAGAGAACCCTGCTATGCAACAAGGGCAAAAAAGTGGCAACAAAGAAAAGAGAGATGTTGAGCCATCTATCGCCACACCTATTATTAAGGATCTCCCTAGGTCGTTTTTACTTAAAGCGCCCTACCCTGAGAGATTACAAGCGCCCAAGAAATGAGGGGAGTCTGAGGACATTCTAGAGGCATGCTTTGCTCAGTTTGGAGAGGATTTGGATTTAGATATGTTATTTGAGAAAATGAATGCCATTTTGGAGTCTGCTCCTCAGAAGAGCAGTGAGATGGAGGAGACTGTGGATGAATCCCGCATTGAGGACCCCCTGGAGGCATGCTTTGCTCAGTTTGGAGAGGATTTGGATTTATATAAGTTGTTTGAGCAAGCAAATGCCATTTTGGAATCTGCTCCTCAGAAGAGCAGTGAGACAAAGGAAACCACAACGCCTGAACCCCCCAAGAAGGAACTTCAACCTTTATCGGACAATCTTAAGTATAAATTCCTAGGTCCAGCAGATTCTTTGCCTATAATTATAGCTTCAGATTTGGTTGATGCTCCAGAGGAGAAATTATTGGACGTCTTAAGAGAGCATAAGGAAGCTATAGGCTGGACGATTGAGGATATCAGGGGAATCAACCCCTCGTTGGTAATGCACAAGATACATTTGGAGGAGAATGCCAGGCTATCGAAGGAGCCACAAAGAAGGCTCAACCCAGCTATGCAAGAGGTTGTGAGCATAGAAGTAATTAAGCTGTTTGATGTGGGGATCATTTATCCCATCTCTGATAGCAAGTGGGTGAGCCAGATTCATGTCGTGCCCAAACGTGCTGAATTTACGGTAGTGAAGCATAAGGACAACGAGTTGGTGCCAACTCGTGTTCAATCAGAGTGGAGAGTGTGTATAGACTACCGTAAGCTGAACACTGCCAGAAGGACTGATCATTTTCTACTCCCATTTATTGATCAGATGGTGGAGCGCTTAGTTGGGCATGATTACTAATGTTGGGTATGGTTGAAAATGTTAAACTTAGCGCTCATGGGAGGCACCTCACAGCTTATCCTTTATGTTTATTTATTATTTCACATATTTATGATTAACGTTTGTTTCCAGTATTTTTTGTTTTCTAGTATTTTTTTTTTCAGGGACAATGCGTACTTCAGTTCAAGTTTGGGGGTATGCTATGAGCCATACCAGTCCAGATAGTTCTCCATATCTCAGGTCAGCTCTTTCCATATTAGTCACACATTGGGGTCAATGTGTAATTTCAGTTTGGGGGTATGGGAGACACATCACACACTTTGTCCTAATTTGTTGTCTTTTCGTCGTAAAGATAAATGCATGTTCATGTTCGTCTAAAATTTTTGGTTAATATGAAAAATTGTGATGTGATTTCATTGGTGAGTTTAAAACTTTGAACACATGATCTGATAATAGAGTTTACACTTTAGTTACTTACTTTAGGCATTTTCGAGAATTCACATGTTTGATCTAATCTCACACGAGCACATTAGTACATATTTCTGTGAGGTATGACATGTGAGTTGAATGTATACGTTTTCTTGTCTTAACTGAAACCGGATGACTTGTTGGATAAACACTTGGGCATATATATTAAAAAAAAAACTACTAATATTTATAATGATCATCATCAACAAACTTTCCACTGAGTAACTGGACCTTTTGTCTTAGTAAGCAGTGAGTGTTCACGTCAAAAAGTGGGAATTTTACTCATAATGATCATTGCGAAACTTTCCGATGAGTAACTGGACCTCTTGCCTCAGTAAGCAGTGAGTGTTCACGTCAAAAGGTGGAAATTTTGCTTGGTAGTATTAAGGCCAGTTTAATTTCGTAGCCTTTTTGACTCGAGTTAGTAAGTCCTTAGGGGTGCCTTTACACCTAATGCCCTAAAACCATCTGGTTTGGGAGTCATTGACTCAATACTCGTTACATGGGTCAATTAGAAAGCTTAAGGGAACTAAACATAGCAGAGCCTTATGTTAAAAAAAAATAATAAAAAAAAACCTATGCCTTCATTGTTCTTTCCGACGAGAAATTCTGTGGATCTTGAGATTTGAATACCTTGTACATTGAAGTTATTTGGAAACCTCATTTGTATATGCTAATTCACTTTAAACTGATTCAAGCTTGTGATGTCTTACCATGCCTCTTGTAAGTAATTAAGTTTTAAAATCTTATTCATTGTGAAGATGGGTTTGACTTATTTAAGCTTGCTCATGAATGAATCTCATGATTTTGAATGCTCCTTAAATTTTTGGATACCATGAATATTGAACTTATCTTTATAATCTTTGTTGTTCATTTAGTTTTTTACTTTGTTTTGCTAAGAGACTAGCAAAATGTAAGTTTGGGGGTATTTGATGAGTGAAAAATATTGCATATTTTGGCCACTTAATTTACATTTGTTAGCTTAAGAATTTGTTACTTTGAGTTGTTTTCATTGTTTTTCAGGTTTACAAGCACCAAGAAAGGAGTTTCATTAAATTGCCAGAATTGC